>OZ017738.1:93015707-93035707 GCA_963969285.1 Odontomyia ornata | reverse complement strand
AATGAACCTAAGCATTTGTCGAGGAGTGTATATACGAGTATATCAGGGCAATATTTTGTTTTCTGCCCTGAAATGAAAGAATCCTTCTGAAATATTAAATGTCTGCCGACACTTCCACGACCCTAATGCAAGGATCAAAATTTCGATATAATGTCACTCTCATGTTAGTTAATCTCTGCGTTGGAAGCCTGTAACTTCAAAGTCGAAATTATTTACAATGGAGTAGATACCTCATTATAGAGTCGATATTTACATTAGATATAGTTTGTAAGGGTCTGTAAAAAAATCAATTGTTTTTGAGTCTCAATGTTTTCTTTGCAAGCGAGCGGACCTAAGAGAGAAAATATCCTTTTTCGATGCAACTCCTCGAGGAATCATAAATTGTTGAAGAAGAGATTTAAAAGTTATTTACTTGCTAAACAGGATAACTGCCTTCTCTTAAATTTGTTCAACTGTTTTGTATGCTTAGTAGAAACGTTCTTTGGAAACAAAATAACAAAAGCAATTTGTCTTTTTTCATCACCTCTCAAGAGACTTCAATGCGTTGCCGCTGCTAAGAAAACAAGTGATGAGAAAAAAAAGTCTTTTGAATAAGAAATAAGTATCCTGATAAAGCTCTGATATTTGTTGATTTTCATCCTAGCGCTACTGGTTATTTGGTTGACTGGAAATGAAAGATCATGTGAAATTAAAGTATCAAATGAAAGAACACCCACTGGGAGGATAAGGTACAGGCTCCGATAAGGTAGACTAGGACTGTATCTTCCACAATGCAGATGGTATTGAATGGTAGGATTAATGTTGCCTCATTAGTCTTGTTATCCTTGTAATATTCCCTCTTTGTACTTCCAGGATTGTAGCGCAATTTAATTTGAATTAATTGTCTTTCGTCATGGTTGAATATTGCAACCTGGACCTTATTGGCATTGTCATGAGGTTTGTTAGCCCTCAGGACATTATTTACATCTTTGTATTGTAGATGATATTCCTGTTTCACATATTGCTGTAAATTTAACAAAAGCTTTCCATAGAATATAGGAAAAATTTAATATCTTTATTTTATTATTTAAATTGGACGAATACATGACTGTATGGTCTAGTAAGTATGTGGTCTAGTGGTTAGAGCATGAGACGCATAAGCAGAAGGTCCCAGGTTCAAATCTCGTTGTTGAACAACCTGATTTTTCGGACAGACTACGAGTATTCACTCAGTGGTGATATGTACTGATTTAATCAGATTATATCATAGCTGAGCAGACACACGGGAGCATGGTACTGACTAAACCAACTTCCGAAAAAATCAATACGGTCATGAAAATGACATACTCTAACTATCTCTAAGCGAAGGCCCGAGAGGGGCTGTAGTGCTAATAAGAAGAAGAAGAAGATTACATGACCGATTTGAAATTTACTGCAAGGAATGCTCGAGCCCGTTAAATGTGAGCAGTACATACAATATGTTATTTCAAAAATGTAGAGATAGTTAAATTAAGTACTTTTAAAATCACGGCAACAAAATTCAAATGTACTTGTAGATAGAAAAGGTATTTTTCCAAAATTATAGCTTCGGTATTACAATAGACCAGTGAGTTTTCAAATATAATGTCAATTTACAGCATTTGAAGTAATGAGATTAAAATACGAACAATATATGTAATAACCTGCTCGAAATTCTATAATTCAAACGAGAATGCTTAATAATTAATTACAGGAATATGTACTGAGAGAGCAGGGCATGTATATATTTATCAAGCGACTGCAACGCAGCGGGCGTGGTAGCTACCGCACCCACTAGTCAGTCGAAAATATCAGCAAGTATTCTATGAAGTAAGGATGCTTTAAGTTCCAAAAGAAACTTGAGCAAAAAGGGTGCCCACTAAAGCCAAGCTCAGCGAAAAGAAACAACTGAGCTAGGAAGACAAAGGAAAATGTTTATTGCTACTGAAGGATCTGTCATGCCATCTGCAGAGGCAAACGGCAAAACCAGACAAAACGAATGCAGTCGCAAAATGGAAGAGAGGGTCAAATTCAAATACGCTTTATTAATTCAATTGTTATAAACTATATAAAAACAACAACAAACAAAAAAATATTTAATTGAAAATGAGTCTAAAAAAACAATATCATATTTACTTACTAAATATTACCAACTTATTGGAAAAAGAGAGAAAAGCCAACCAATTATAAATTATGAGGTCATCTGCAAACGCCACTAATAATCGCGTTGGTGATTCATTAAAATCAAAGCCGTCTAAAAGGTTGCAAATGAAAATGGAGAAGACCAGAGGTGTAGTAATTGTTCCTTGCTGTAAACCATTCAAGACCTTGAAGTCGTGCATCGTCGCCAGAGTTTCATATTTGCAGCACTACAGTCCCTCTCGTGCCTTCAATTCCTGCAACAATTGCCTCAAGATATCTCAGTCCATTGATCGCGTCCTCCAATTGACGAACTGTCTTTGTTGACTAAGCAATACGATCAATACTATCGTATACTTGCTTAAAGTCAATGAAAATTTCTTCTTCTTCGTAGCACTAGAGCTCCTCCCAAAACTTCACTTCCTGCAAATATCGTCTCCAATTGTCTCGGTCCATTGACTGCGTCCTCCAATTCCGAAATCCAAGCAGCAATGAACTGTCTTTGTCGACCGAGTCAGACCAACGTTTCCTCAGTTTTCCCACTGGTCTCCGGCCTTCAGTTCTCCAAACGAATACCTTCTTGGATATTTGTTCTTCCTTCATAAGATTCACGTGGCCGTTGAGATTTCCAGCTCGTTAGGAATTCCATACAGCTCATGGTTGTATCGAATTCACTATTGGTCCCCATCTAGTTTCGCTCCAATTATTCGCTCGAAGGCGTTCAGCATATTTGCGAATGCTAGGGTTAGCGTCCATGTTTCACAAGCATAGCATAACACAGGCCTTATTACAGATTTATATACTTGGAGCTTTGTTTTCCTGTGTTTGCAGCTGGTCCTCAAGATCGTCAAAACTGAATAAGACATTTTATTTGCGAGCTGTATTCTTCGGCGTATTCCGTCTCTTTTATAACCGGTTTTCGTTAAATACACAGGTTTGCTCATATTTTTGATACTGTATTCGCCAAGCGTGATATTTTGTGTATTTGACTTATTCTTCCTTGACTGCGTCATGGGCTTTGTGAGATTTTCATTGATTTGTAGCCCTACTAGTTTTGCTTCGCTGTTGAATTTCAGGAAAAGTTCTTGGCGGTTGTTAATGACCGTGACAAAATGTTGATATCATCGGCATAGGCTACTACTTGGCTCGACTTGTATAGTAATGTACCTTGTGTGTCGATAGTTAGCTTCCTTATGACGTACTCCAGAGCCAAATCGAATAGCAACGGGGCCAGTCAATTTCTTTAATTTAGTCCGATATTTGTGTCAAAGGCATTGGTGAGTTGGCTATTGATACAGACTTGAAAGGCCCTCGACGTCATTGTCATTTTGGTAAGACATTATATGGTACAGTAAGTTACGATCGACACTGTTGTATGCTTGCTTAAAGTCAACGAAAATTTGGTGTACGTATATGTTGAACTCCCAGCATTTTTCATCTACTTGCTTTAAAACCACCTTGATACTTCCTAATAGTAATAGTAATAGCAACTTTAAATGCATCAAAAAATGAAAAAATTGTAAAAACTTTATTTAATAAATTTTTCCTCCACAAAATTGATTTTCCCAACATTTCTCTTTCACCTGATTCTTCTTCTTCTTGTTAGCACTACAGCCCCTCCAGGGCCTTCGCACCTCCAACGTCCTCCAGTTTTGAAATCGACCGAGTCAGACCAGCGTTTCCTCGGTCTCCCCATTGGTCTCCGGCCTTCAGTTCTCCCAACGAATACCTTTTTGGGTATTCGTTGCCATTGCAGCTTCCACAGTTTTACAATCGTTGAGACCTCAAGCTGGATGTATCAAATTCAGCATTGGTCCCCGGTTAGCTTCGCTCCAATTATTTGCCTCAGGACCCATCATGCTTGGGTTAGGGTCCATGTTTCACACCCATAGCATAATACAGGTCTCATCACAGCTTTGTATACATGAAGCTTTGTTTTCATTACGCAGCTGTTCTTTAAGATCGTCAATACTGAATAAAATATTTTATTTGCAAGCTGTATTCTTCGGCGTATTTCGTCTCTTTCAGTACCCGTTTTCATTATTTTGGCGCCTAAATACACAAATTTGCTAACAATCTCGATATTGTATTCACCAAGTATAATATTTTGTGTGTTTGAGGTATTTTTCCCCGACTGCGTCATGAGCTTTGTTTTATTTTCATTGATTTTTAGCCCTACTAGTTTTGCTTCGCTGTCAAGTTTCAGGAAGAGTTCTTTGGCAGTTGTTAATGACCGTGACAGAATGTTGATGTCATCCGCATAAGCTACTAATTGGCTCAACTTGAATAGTCATGTGCCTCGCGTATCGACAGGTAGCTTCCGTGTGACGTACTCCAGAGCCAAATTGAATAGCAATGGGGCCAGCCCATCTCCCTGCTTTAGTCCTATGTTTGTGTCAAAGGCATCGGTGGCTTGGTTATTAATGTGGACTTGGGAGGTCGTCGATGTCATTGTCATTTTAGTGTGACGGACTGATTTGGCTGGGAAGCATTATTTGGTACAGTACGTTACGATCAATACTATCGTATGCTTGCTTGAAGTCAATGCAAATTTGGTGTACGTGTATGTTGAAGTCAATAATTTTGTTTATTTGATCTCCGTGGGCCAAGTTGCGTTTATAATCGCTGTTATTGCATCGAGTATGTTATCCGGGAGCCATTTTACCATGGTGTTTGATATTAAATCAAATCCCGGTGCTTTTCATCTGTTCAATACTTGTATGATGTCTTTAACTTCTTGAAGACAGGTGCTTTGTATTATGTCGGAGTCTGTAATGTCTGACCTCATGAGCCTGTTGGTCAACCAAATGACGTGATCTTCATGTTCATCAAGGTCCTCCTCATCAGATGAATTTTCACAGAACTGTTGTTCTAGAGTATCTACGAAGGCCTCTGCCTTACCAGAACTGTCGAATTTGATTCCGTAAGGGCCGTGAATTGGTGGTATTATAAGCTTATTTTTAATACGAAAGTATTTGGAAACCCTCCAGAAAGCATCGCAACCTGGCTCCAGACTTTGCAAGAAGCTCTCCTATTGTTCATTACGGAATTTTGATATCCGATCACGAATTTTGTTCGTAATTTCATTTGCTTCCTGGCATAATCACCTGTGTTCTCAGTCCTCTCCAAACTCGATTCCTCCTCCTTATTAAGTTTTTGATGTCGTTAGGGAGTTCATAGAGGTTTGTCACCCTTATCAGAGTTTTAACTGTGTTGTCCTCTTTTGCCTGTATTATTTTGTCGGTGAGATCTTCTGTCATTTTTTTTTCAGTGTCGCTGGCTGTTTCAGGTGTTTGAATAATGGTTTATTTAGCCAGTGCGACTTGGAAAGCTTACCAATCAGTTTTCTTCTTTACTTGTGGGGGTTCGTCTATGTATATTCCTCCTATTAAGAAGAGCACCGGTTTGTGATCGGAGGAAAGTTCGTCGAGGACTTCGATGCGTACATCGTGTTTAAAGGTACGTGATATACCAATATCGAGAGGACAACTATTTCGGTAGCCGTAATGTGTTGGTTCGTTGGGGATATGCAGGCTTAATGGATTATCTGTGATGAATCGATTTAACTCAGTCCCAGCACGGTTGCTTCTCACAGCTCCCCAACTTCGGAGATAGGTATTGAAGTTTCCGGCAAGGACTATGGGACCCTGAAAGTCCAGAAGTTTCTTAATATATTCAATGAGCGTCGATGCATGTGGGCGGCTGTATACCGAGACTACCATGAATTCAAAAGAATCCGTAAGCACTTGGATTGCAGCGACTTCTAGTGTTTGTAAGGAAGGTGTCAATAATAGATTATGGTTCACATACCTTCTCACAAGGATGGCCGTTCCACCTCCTCTGCCTGTTGTCCTGTCATTTCTGCACAGACAATAGTTGGGGAAACGTAGGTGATTTCCAGGCTTCTGAAAGGTTTTCTGCATGAGAATAATGTCAAACTTATGATCAAATATAAGTTGAGTCAAGTCATCAGTCTTATGAAGCAGGGAATTTGCATTTCATGTGAGACTGGTTAAATGATTCATAAAGGTCATTATTGTTTACTGTTATACTGTTTTGTGATGCGAACATTTCCTGAATCATTTTCGCCATCATGTCTTGCATCATGGTTTGGAACTGTGTCCGCATGGTGGCGAAGAGTCTGCCCATGTTTTTATTTGTGTTTTGTGGAGTGTTTGCTGGTTTGTGTAGATGTTATGGTGGTTTTATTGCTATTTGCAGCTGCAACTTGTGCGAATGATTTCCTGACATTCACTGGGGTTGCCTCAGATTTGGGAAGGAGGACCTTCACCAATCTAGATGGCCCATCTCTTAATTTTATGTAGTGGATTTCGATGGGGTGAAATCCTTGGATCTCCAGCTCTTCCTTGATATCATCAATTGACCCCCAATAAGCACATTCAGATTCCTTTCTTCAGGAAGGAAATACTTATGGTATTGTATTGTCATTTCTGTCATGTATTTTGTCAGTTTTCTGTGGTCTTGCGGTGTCTGTGGAATTATATGGATCCCCAAGTAGACCCTTTGGGGGATTCATGTTTAATTCCAAGTTCTTTTATGTCTTTTAGGACTTGGGCTCTCGAGGGATGACGGTTACCGTTGTCCGTTTCTTGTCGTCGTCTGGGGATTTGGATGGAGTGAGTGCTGTGGGAGTGGTTTTCTTTTTCGGTGGAATGGCCAGCTCTGATAGAGCCATTGAGGGACCTGGCGGTGGCAGAGCAGGAAATTCTTCATCCTCCTCAGCAGAGTCTTCCTGCATGGGCTCATTTTCTTCATCTTCTTCTTGTATGGCTTCCTCTTTCATGGCTTCTTCCTCTGAAGGAAGAGAAGGGGGTGGGCAGCTCTCTGATGAGGAAGATAAAGACTCCACTTTCCTCTTGTTGTTCTTCTTTGTCTGACTTCAATCACTCACTATGTTCACTCACTAATTGACGACTTCGACTTTGAATGTCCGCAACGATGAACGGCTTCCACAAGACTCGTATGTATGTGTCTGAGGGTTACGCACCCCTCTGCTATAACTTACCCAGATAGCACAATAGTGATATAATATTGTTTTTTTTTTTGATACTTCAGCATCATAGTATCGATACCTTTAGTATACCACTATTGATGATTTTATATGAACGATGTTCCGCATTTTCAGTGCTCTGATTGGTTGACATTATCGAAAGGGGAAATGAGCATTGATGCTTAGTATCAATGATATATCGAAAAAATATCACACCTACTGAATGAAAATTAATGTAGCTTTATTGATATATCTTAGATATAATACTGAAGACCAGTATTGATACTGTAAGGATAAATATTCATCCTTACAGTATCAATGCGAGTCTTCAGCATTATATCAAAGAAATATAAATAAGTTATATTTATGTTCATTCAGTTGGTTTGATATTCTTTCGATATATCATTGATGTCAAATATATACTACATATGTAATCAAAAATAACAATCAAAGCATTCGCGTTGTTTGCTAAGCTCGTGTTATTTGTACCATATCTGCTCTTTTCTAGGAAATGCTCCAGAAAATAGTACATACGTATAACGCAAACAACACGAGTGCAGCAAACATTGCGAATGCTTCAATTATATTATTATTTTTGAATTTTTGCTAATGCTTTATTATATTTCATGTATAACACTCGGAAAAAGAAATACATATTTATTTTTTATTTTTAGACTCTTAATCACAAACTTACACACAAAACAAACGTAGAAGAAATATATTTTTTATTTTTTGATTTTTAATCACAAACTTAGATATAAGACAAACGTAACAAACTTTAGGAATTCTTTTTATTATTTCTTATTATATATATATATCAACCTTCATGCATTTTATTTCTGAAAACTATTTTATATACTAATTTAAATACTAATTATTTTGTTTCTTCCTTTTATTGAATCGAACCTTGCCATCTCGTAAGGCTTTTTCTAATTCGGCCATAAATTGTTGCAAACCATAGCCATGCTTTTTAAAGCACTCTGAAATAAAAGTTTATAGTAATCGAGCAGTTAAAGGGTTAAAGAAAACTCAAGCATAAAATGTCCCAGATCAATTAAAACGATCGAACTGGTACGATTGCAGATTCAACTGGAACAATTTCAGATTGAACTAGAACAATTTGCGATCGAACTGGTACGATTTGAGTTTGATCTGGTACGATGGAAGGCTTTTGACAGTGGCAGTTGTCATTGAGTGAGAGGAAAGATTTGACAGATAACCCACGTTTGGGAATTAGTGCCCGATAGTTGTTTAGTAGTTTTATTTTCGTGCCTGTGTTTAATTTGTTTAGCGCATGTCCATCGCGAATGTGCCAAATTTTGCCCTTTTGCTGATGCAAGGAATTGTGCTGAGGATACGGCACGGGACGGACTTGCACACATGGGAGTTGAGCTTGTGACATACTAAACGTTCTTCCCTGGCGGTCAACAGTTTTGAACCCGCACCGCAAGAGAGGTGATCTGACCTACGTGACTACAAGTAATCAGCGTATTCCGCGCTTCCATGTTTCCATTGAAAGGCCAATAGCGCGATATTGGATTACGCGGGAATTCTAAACGGATCAGGAAACGTCGGGAGTAATAGTTGTGGCGGCAGTGGAACCGTTAGTGCCGGTGCTGGTGATAGTTCAAGTAATAATTTCCATAATTTAAATTACACTGACGCTCACATCTACTGCAACACTCAGTACAAGAACATAGTTGCCCATAATCTGAGCAGTTCGGACCCGATAACGCGCTACAGTCATCACGATGAAGCTGACCCCAACAGTCTCCTTCTGAAGACCCATTACAGTGACTGCAATATCCATTCGAAACCTAGCCTGTACGGTACTGGCAGCAAGTCCCAGCATTTGGTGCAAAAATCAAACAATATCTTTAAAAATATTGCCAAAAGCCCATCGTTCCTGAATGCTAACAAAATCAAAGAACATTCGCGGAAGTTACGCAATTTCTCTCTCAAGGCACGCAGCGGTACAGACAAGCGACACCAGATCATAGTGATATCCAACACGGTCTCTGACAACTCCTTGCAGGCAAGTGACAAGTACTTGAGTCTCTATTTGGACGAGAAAACCGCCCAGTCCAAGTCCTTGCTAGCGAACGGTAACGTTAAAACATACCCCGCCTGTCGGCCACGTGTGAAGAGTGATTCGAAAGATGCACGCAGTAGTAGTAGTAGTAGAAGCAAGTACAGTAAAATAAACAACAGTTGTAATATCGGTCTTCTGAACGACTCACTGCAGAGTCAGGCGAATCAGTCGCACCACACGAGTGGAAGCGGTCCTTTGAACGGTATTAAAAACAGTTTGACCGACATTCATCGCCGTAAAACTGAGTTTAATCGCCAATTGAGTGCCCCGATTGACTCGACTGCGTCTCCGCGGCAACGCACCAACAGCAATAGTCCCACAAAAACACCGCATCACCAAAATTGCTCGTCGTCAAAACAATCCGCTTCGTCGTCATGTTGCTTCTCATACGAGTATAATAATAGCTTAAATCGACCGAATAAGAAACAAAAAGTTCTCCGGCTGAATGGAAGCTTCATCTAAAAAGTCGATCCTATGCACGATAAATAAAAGCATATTTACACTCAACCTACATTCACAGAACAAGTTTATTCCATTCCGAAAACCAAACCACGCCTTCTAAAGGACGAAATTTCGCGCTTACATAAATCAACATATGGCCTATTGCCAAATATTCAGGAATCATGTAAATCTACATGCATGAATAAATGTTTTTACAGGACCATCTGCATCGCCGTCGAACGCTCGGAGGACCATGCGGGTGAGTACCCTTTTTGTTGCCTTAATTTTGCATATTGTTTGACTAGTTACTACTACATTTTATGTTAATCATTTGGTTCTTTTAACTGATTAGTATTTGGAAAATCAATTTTATTTTCTTAAATTGTGAGGAATAGTCATCAAGAAAAGTTAATAGGCTTTTAGAAGATATATTGAAATTTTTTTTAATCAATGAGTTTTAGATGACTTGTATCCCTTCTTATAAAATCAAATAACAAATTCCTAAACGATATAGTAGCTTAAATATAACGTATAATTTGTCACTAAGTAACACTTATTTAGTTTTATTGAAATATCACTAAAAATTTAAACTTAAATTAGAAAATGTTGGTACATACAATTGCGATGAAGTTTATTAGAAAATTGCTTTATCGTTCGTTACTACTCATACAATTGATTTATTTCCTTCTTTGAATAAATATTTGAGCACCAACGTTGATTCGAGATTCAATTTGATGATTAATATTAATATTTTTTTTTATATTTGAAAAATCAATATCGTTTGAAAGTTCGAAATATCTTTCTGTATTAAAAATTATCTAAATTAACTACAAATGTTATTGTATTGAAACAAATCGGAAATATTGCAGAAAATTCAAAAGAGCAATGGAAGACTTTTCCGATTTTGTTGTCAATTAATTGCATGTTATTGTTGTTATTTATAAATAATAACGCTAAATATTTTAAACCTAACTCATTTTTTAAACAATTTCATAAGGGGCCTACAATGTTTAAAAATAGATCTTTTAATAATACAAATCAAATCAAAAGTATTATTTATCGGTAACTTTAGGATAAAATAGAATAAATTGGATTTAAAATATTTCTTTTTATTCAAAAATGTTTTCGGCGGTCTTTGTATTTTATAAGTACATGCAATTGAAATTTAAATGGCTTTTTCTTAATTTCTTTGTGAAAGTTTATATGTTTTTGCATAATTTTCTTATTTGTTAAGAGAAAACATAATTTTTTGGTGAAGAAATGGAGATGCCTCATTAAAGGTGAAACCATCGGTCTTTCCTTTCCCAAATTTTGACCGGGTATAGGACCCGGCACGGTGGCAGGCTGCCCCCTAAAAACATGAGCCAGCCGCCGGGTACAGTTTAATCCTTTGTTTTCTCTTTGTTTCAGGTGATATCGCGGGTTGAGCGGCCCAAGCAGAGTGCCTCTTTATGGCATAGCGTTATACAATCAAATTGTATAATTCTATGGCATAAATTGGTCAGCGGGGTACTCCCCTTCTGATGGGAAAGTTCATGCAATTCAAGTTGTATGAGTTTTCCACTCAGAAGAGGAATACCTGGCCACTGCAACAAAATACATATGGATTTATTCCAGTTGGGTGGGTGCGAAGGGGCTCCATCACCACCCGGTTGCCCCTCTTTCATTTGTGGGCCATGAGCTTCGTCGGGTAATGACGAGGTTGCCCCAAGTCCGCCTTTCTTTTCGGGTTCCACTTGTTCTCGTAACAAGTACTATCTCCATCGGTGTAGTTATCTACACTTTTTGCGATTTCGGTCGCCTCTTGAACTACAACCAAATTCGTGAGTGCGAAATTTTTTGTAGTGGGTCCTCGCGCTGGGGAAATGAACCCGCCCCACGACACCGCAATGCTAGCCTGCCAGCGCATTCACGCGTCTCCAGATGAGGGCATTCTCGGCAGATATTGTCATCTTCTTCTGTCGAGGCAGCAGAACATCGCTGCAGTCCTTCACGGACTTATTGAAATTCCTAATACACTACAAGTTGACTTATTAGAAATCACAAGGCGTTTTTGGTAATGAATCTCAACAAACCAAAAAAACAAGCGCAGATGCGCTCAAAGTTAGCGAATTTCTTTTTCCCCCTTACTCCGCGAATATTATATTGGCTCTGCGCACTGAAATGTATGAAGTTTTTAAGAAATTATTTCAATTCTGTAGAGCCAAAGAGACTTTGTTGTAAAGACACTGTAACATACCATTTATAAAATATAATCTAGGCGCAAGCCTGTACTATGAGTGCCAATAAGGTTTTTGGAGAGAAAAAAGATAATAAAATTCACATCGGCACATCGACTGACGAGGTTCCGCCTTCAAATTACCAATTTTTCTTGATTTTCGTTTGTAACCAAAAACTCTTCAAGATTTTGTAGTTCCTGATCCTCCTGAAGAGGAAATTTAAACCGTATTAGTGATGTCGAGGTTCTCTCTTCTAGCAAAAAGAACTTGCACAAACGATTGATCATCACTCTTTGCTTAGCAACAGCTTTTTGCAAGGCAGAGGTCTCCTTTTCTTGATTAATCATCATAATCACTAGCATTTCGCCTAGAATGATTCGAATCAATATTAATGTTCCATTCATATAAATTAAGAAATATAAAAAACTCATAATTTTTAAAACCCTTCGAAACAGTGTCACCGCGATTCGCATCCTTCACCTCCATATGAGTACTTGAAGCATTGCAATCAGACTCGAAATGCAATTCCTGACCTTCATGCAGCATTTCTTGAACAGCATCTTCGTCGTTCTCATTGCTGCTGTCCGCTTCATTCGAGTGCCGTTGTTGCTCCGAATCTAATGCCTCAGCAACAGGCAGCAGTTCTTCTGTTGTTAATGGAACGGGTTCCTCGCTGGGCCTATCAAAAACGAATATCGCTGAAAATTGTAGGTTGATGTTCATTGCATCAATTTTGGAAGCTATTGTAGCTGTTTTAGCATTTAGAATGTATTTCGGATTACAAAACTTCGTGTTACAGCGCGGTACACTACTTATATTGTGACATTTTTTCGTTGTCCGCTTCACGTGGAACGCCCCTATTCACAAGATATTACTTCTAGTTAAAAATTTTAACACTAACTTTAAACAAATTTCGTTAAAAATACCACAAGGATACAACAATTTAAGAGATTGTAATTGATATACGGATCGTTGACATGCAAACTTCTCTAAAATTTCAAAAATAAGTACTTACATTAACAAACAATATCGTTGCTATATTCCTTAATTCGCACGATTTCCAAAATACGCACTTATACCCACGCAACTATATCCTTAATTTGCACGGTTTAAAATACGCACGGCGTTAACATACAAACAGGAGCCTTGGTAAAGAACATTCACGAGCAACGGCAGCGAGACAAAGCGATGTTTACACGCAATTTCACATGTGTCTTCAATAACAACTTTTCTTTGGAGTTGAGATAACAACTTTTCTTTGGGATTGATCCAACATTGACAATTTATTGATACCTACCATCGATAATATCATCGACGATATTATTGACGGTAGGTATTAATAAATTTTCAATGTTGCATCGATCATTGTACAATGATGATATTATCGATGGTTGGTACCAATAAATTTTCAATGTTGCATCGAACCCAAAGAAAAGTTTTTACTGAAGACATATCTTCAATAACAACTTTTCTTTGGAATCGATGCAACATTGCTACTTTGTTGATACCAACCATCGATAATATCATCATGATGATATTATCGATGGTAGGTATCGATAAATTTTCAATGTTGCATCAATCTCAAAAAAAAGTTGTTATTGAAGACTTACTGATACACCAGGATCGATACCAAAATGTTATCTGGGTAATGTCTGCAACTGCGGTGACTTCCGGGGTTATTACAATATATATATATATATATATATATATATATATATATATAAATATATATATATACATATATATATATACGAGTATATATATATATATATATATATATATATACATATATATATATATATATATATACGAGTATATATATATATATATATATATATATATATATATATATTATATATATATATATATATATATATATATATATATATATATATATATATATATATATATATATATATATATATATATATATATATATATGTTCATATGCACACTGTAATGATTCCCACTATTCCCACTAAATAAGTTGCATAAACTCAATTAAATCATTCATTCATAATACAAATACTCAAATTGTATTTCGTCTCATATTCCAATCCCATGGTAAGGTCATAAATTACTATCACGAGCCATTGCATTGGAATATGAAAACAAAACATGTCGCAAAGACTAATGTGACGACGAACGTATGTAACATGAAACCTACCTCATTACTCAACGTTCAATTTCTTTCACTTTCACTTTTCTTCCGCATTCGATTTGCCATTTGCATGCTAGCGACCTAGTAATGCACTTGAGACGACGAAATTTATGACCTAGAAAATAGGTCATAAATTGCATTGCGATAATGAGTGTGGTAAATGGGAATGCGAGGTGTTGATGACCACACAAGTTGAACGTTAAGTAATGAGGGCGTGAGAAATAGATTTACAAACAATGAATAGAATTAGTATAAAAGAAAAAGAATGTATTGATTCGGGATCAGTAAATTCTGACCCGTCTGATAATAAAGAGTTCGGCCAAAGTATATCTTAGGCTGGTATTTATTAAAAAGACGAATACAAGATTTTATTGATCAAAAATACTTTGGCTGGTTTATTCGGCCGAACTTAGATTCTCTTGCTGCATAGAAGTTGTTACTTCGGTGCATAGTCGAATTTGGCCAGATAACAATCAGGCGAGACGACAAATTAGGTAAATACAAATTGAATTAAATTAAATCCTAGAAGGACTAACTCGATATGGCGATCCTGCAAACTTTAGGCAAAAATGGAAGCGTTGTTCGACGCAACTGAATTGGAGGCATTGAACAAGAGGTTCAGTGAATTGCTGGCGCAGGCGGAGGATGACTTACGAAGGGAGCGTATAGAATATCAACCTGAGTCAACAAGTACGGTTGAAGCACCTGCATACACTCCAGCCCCAATCAACGAACTAGGACCAAAGAGGTTAACGGTAGAAGAGTATTTACAGCGACAAAAGCGATCAACACCGATAGTCAGCGCGGTACAGCAGCGTAAGAAGAAACATCGTGCAGGAAGCAAGGCAAAATTAAGGGGAGAACGGAAAGAGCTTCACCGTTTGATATCAATCTCGGAAGGAGAAGTACAGAAGAGTTTATTCAGGAAGTTAAATTCGTTAAGTGGAAAAAAGAAATTGTAACATGGGTAATAGCTGTTCGACAACTAATATCACAGATTCGTTTGTAGTAGAGTATAAGCAAAGTATAATAACGTCAATTATTTTTTGTATAATTTTAACAGTACTGTATGCATATCATGTAAAAAATAGAAATTATGTTAGAAGTAGAATAAATAGAAACATAAATGTTTAATATCTGAAAGCAATCGTCTTCCTAATGCAGCGTTTAGAACAAATAGTGCAAGAATTAGAACAACTTTTGGCAAATATAAAAAAATGTAGAAATCGTCCCTATACAGAGGAAACAATAAATTTGAAATCGACAATAATTGAAAATTTAAGGAAAGAAGCAAGACATTTATTTAGCAGTGAAATAGAAGAAGAAAGATTGGAATTAAAAGAGAAATTCGTAAAGTTAATGTCTTTGTTATCGGAAAATCTAGATAGTATGAGAGAGCAGAATAGAGCAAAAATGGCAGAATTTAATTTAGAGATCTGTTTAAAAACAATTCCTGTCTTTGAAGGATGTTTCAAATCACTACAGCAATTTTTGAAGCTAGTAGAAATATTTTACAAGACATTATCTACAGAAGGAAAAGAAGCCCTAATTGATTTTGTGTACAATATAAAACTATCAACTAGTGTATAGACCTCTATAGTAAGTTCAGGAATTCCCAAGACATTTGAGGAATTAGCGGCAAAGTTACAAGCCAAATACAAGAGCCCAAACACCATCCCTCATATACACACCACTTTGAGTGGGTTGACCCAGCGAAAATTGAGTGTATCTTCTTATAAGGATAAAATATCAGAGCTGGTAGATGAATTAAATAGCCTGCAAATATCTAACCTTGGTGCAAGTGCCACTCAAGATCAAAAGAACATGATCGTGAAAATGAACGATTCCTATGCCCTAACAGTATTTAAGAATGGCCTTAATGATCAATTAAGGAGCACAATCTTTGCGGCAAGACCAAAGAATTTTTCAGATGCTACAGATTTAGCTCTGGAGGTTGAGAAGACTGAAGCAAGTCAGGTTAATAGTGTATTTTATTATAAGAAAAATAGAAATAATCAGAATCAGGGTGATAGGAAAGATAGTAGGAATTATAGGAATAGAAATAATGATCCTGGCAGGATCGCCATATCGTTTTAGTCCTCCTAGGATTTAGTTTAATTCAATTTGTATTTACCTAACTTGTCGTCTAGCCTAATTGTTATCTGGCCAAATTCGACTATGCACCGAAGTAACAACTTCTATGCAGCAAGAGAATCTAAGTTCGGCCGAATAAACCAGCCAAAGTATTTTTGATAAATAAAATCTTGTATTCGTCTTTTTAATAAATACCAGCCTAAGATATACTTTGGCCGAACTCTTTATTATCGGACGGGTCAGAATTTACTGATCCCGAATCAATACATTCTTTTTCTTTTATACTAATTCTATTCATTGTTTGTAAATCTATTTCTCACGCCCTCATTACTTAACGTTCAACTTGTGTGGTCATCAACACCTCGCATTCCCATTTACCACACTCATCATCGCAATGCAATTTATGACCTATTTTCTAGGTCATAAATTTCGTCGTCTCAAGTGCATTACTAGGTCGCTAGCATGCACATGGCAAATCGAATGCGGAAGAAAAGTGAAAGTGAAAGAAATTGAACGTTGAGTAATGAGGTAGGTTTCATGTTACATACGTTCGTCGTCACATTAGTCTTTGCGACATGTTTTGTTTTCATATTCCAATGCAATGGCTCGTGATAGTAATTTATGACCTCACCATGGGATTGGAATATGAGACGAAATACAATTTGAGTATTTGTATTATGAATGAATGATTTAATTGAGTTTATGCAACTTATTTAGTGGGAATAGTGGGAATCATTACACCCTCCGCGTTTTTGTTGTTGAGCGTATATTCATATTAAGCGAAACAATGAAGTTGCATAATCTTATTACAAACATTTATATAATCTTAGTTGATTGTTAAGTAATTCTTTTAATACTCCATTGACATCGACTATGGAGTTTATACCTTTCTTATCTTTTACTATACAAGGACCCATATATGGTTTTTGATTTTTCTTACAATTATTATTCTTAATTAATACCTTATCACCTATTTCAATGTTTAATGCATTAATATCTATTTGCTTTTCTAATCTTTTCTTTTTAACTTTCTCTATTATTTCTTTTGTTTTATCTATTGTTGTTTTCAATCTTAGTTTTAATTCATTGGCAAAGTTGTCAAGATTGTATGTTTTTGTAGACAGTTTTTTATCATTTGGTAAATAAGCCAATTTTCCGAAAACTAATTCGTATGGTGTATAACCAGTATCTACATTAGGAGATGTATTATAAGCGAAAGTATAATACGGAAGCCAAGTATCCCATTCCGAATCTTCAGTGAATGAGAGTAAGAATTCATTGAGAACCCTGTGGTTCCTTTCAACTACGCCTAAAGTTTCATGGTGATACGGTGTTGAAAATATCTGTTCTATTTGTAACCAGTTACAAACCTCCTTCATTAGCTCATTTAAGAATTCAGTACCTCTATCTGATTTTAAAGTTTTAAATTGACCATATTTTAGAATAGAATCTTTCACTAAGGTTGTCGCTATAGTCCTCGCATCCTTTGATTCAATTGGGATGGCAACAACAAATTTCGATAATTCACATTGCATTGTGAGAATATAACGAAAGTGATTAGATAGTCTCAATGGACCAACTGTGTCAATTTGAATTGTCTCGAAAGTTGTTGATGGTGTACTCGTATGTACAAATTTTTCTTTAGTGTGCCTATATAACTTGCTCGTAGCACAAATCTCACAATTATTAACAAATTTCTTGACCATAACGCTCATATTGATCAATGTAATTTTTCTTTTTGAGTTGCACATAGAGATTACCTAGATTTGATTCGATGGGCTTCGACGAATATCAGAAGAATGTGACGTCTTCTCGTCACTCGATGGTTTAGGAGCCTCGTCTGATTGATCTTGATCCATTGGAACTTCCGTTGCACTGTTGTCACTTCCACCAGATACATCTCTATGATATTGACTACTTGCATTTGCTTCAAAAGCTCTACTTTGAGCGGTTAAATGCTCATAGCTAGGCGATAGCCCAAGTCGCGTGGGTGGAATTTCTAACGGCGAATTAACACCAGGCGCTTCGTTTCCTGTGGTTGGAATTGTGACAGGTAGTTGTAAGTTTGAGAACAACTCTTCTCGCTTAGCATTCGGCTGCAATAGGTGAGGCTTATCAGCCAAAGGTAGCGCCACTTCTAACGGAACAGCAAATGGGTCAGGCGCTGGGCAACCAAGACAAAGTGTTGATTCAGATCTCTGGAAAAAACTGTGACGTTTGCCGAGTGACGATCCACTCAAAACATCATCGTCCATAAGTTTTGGAACGATAGCGAGTGGATTGCTGGCATCATCTTCAATATCTTCATTCTCATTTTCATCTTGATCTGCCCATAGAGTGGTATCGCTTTTATCACCATCGGATGTATCATTTCTCATGTAATAAATCATTCCGTCCAACACATATGCAATATGCCGTAGCGCTGTCACATCTAGTACCGGCAACGAATCACGATGCCCTGATGTATGGGCACGCATAGTGACAAACAGTACGTAAAGAATTCACGTCGTGACGCTTGTGTATATGCTGAACCGTCGCGATCATAATTTCTTTGATTATCAGAACTTGAAAATCCAACAATACGTGTTGTTGTTGTATTGGAACCCGAAGCACCTTGAGAGGTATCACCTTGGCTTCGGTTCCTTGGTTGTCCTCCTCCGGACCCCAAACCGCTTATTCCAATTGTGGAAGTAGAAGTTGGTTGCGAGGTGGTATTTAGAGGATGTAGTGGATGTGATGGATCAGTCGTATTCGTCAGTGATGCTCCGAATTTAAGCTGAGCTTCGGTTGCGTCCATAACCGTCAACATCCAGTCCCATGTAGGTTTCAGTCGAGTCTCCAAATATTTCTGAAGATCTAAAAGTTCACCGTATGTTACACGTAGCTGTTGGGGTTGTGCATGTAATATTGTGTCTGAAAGTCCATCCAAGAGCTCGGAAATTTGTCGAATGACAATACCAAAAGCACGAGCCAAATTGCATTCGGAATGGGATACTTGGCTTCCGTATTATACTTTCGCTTATAATACATCTCCTAATGTAGATACTGGTTATACACCATACGAATTAGTTTTCGGAAAATTGGCTTATTTACCAAATGATAAAAAACTGTCTACAAAAACATACAATCTTGACAACTTTGCCAATGAATTAAAACTAAGATTGAAAACAACAATAGATAAAACAAAAGAAATAATAGAGAAAGTTAAAAAGAAAAGATTAGAAAAGCAAATAGATATTAATGCATTAAACATTGAAATAGGTGATAAGGTATTAATTAAGAATAATAATTGTAAGAAAAATCAAAAACCATATATGGGTCCTTTTATAGTAAAAGACAAGAAAGGTGTAAACTCCATAATCGATGTCAATGGAGTATTAAAAGAATTACATAACAATCAGCTAAGATTATATAAATGTTTGTAATAAGATTATGCAACTTCATTGTTTCGCTTAATATGAATATACGCTCAACAACAAAAACGCGGAGGGTGTAATGATTCCCACTATTCCCACTAAATAAGTTGCATAAACTCAATTAAATCATTCATTCATAATACAAATACTCAAATTGTATTTCGTCTCATATTCCAATCCCATGGTAAGGTCATAAATTACTATCACGAGCCATTGCATTGGAATATGAAAACAAAACATGTCGCAAAGACTAATGTGACGACGAACGTATGTAACATGAAACCTACCTCATTACTCAACGTTCAATTTCTTTCACTTTCACTTTTCTTCCGCATTCGATTTGCCATGTGCATGCTAGCGACCTAGTAATGCACTTGAGACGACGAAATTTATGACCTAGAAAATAGGTCATAAATTGCATTGCGATAAT